>CALMVC010000194.1:0-42057 GCA_937654795.1 Cistogaster globosa | reverse complement strand
TTTTATATTATAGAAAAAGAATTAATAAAAAAAAAAATTTTTTTTGTACCTAAAAAGTGCTTTTTACTATTGAAAACTTTAAAACTCAATTATCTCGTAAACTAGAGGTCCTAGAGCCTTAAAACCGATTTTTTCTGATCACACTTTTAAAGTATTTTTTGCATTTTATATTATAGAAAAAGAATTAATAAAAAAAAATTTTTTTGTACCTAAAAAGTGCTTTTTACTATTGAAAACTTTAAAACTCAATTATCTCGTAAACTAGAGGTCCTAGAGCCTTAAAACCGATTTTTTCTGATCACATTTTTAAAGTATTTTTTGCATTTTATATTATAGAAAAAGAATTAATAAAAAAAAAATTTTTTTTTTGTACCTAAAAAGTGCTTTTTACTATTGAAAACTTTAAAACTCAATTATCTCGTAAACTAGAGGTCCTAGAGCCTTAAAACCGATATTTTCTGATCACGTTTTTAAAGTATTTTTTGCATTTTATATTATAGAAAAAGAATTAATAAAAAAAAAATTTTTTTTTGTACCTAAAAAGTGCTTTTTACTATTGAAAACTTTAAAACTCAATTATCTCGTAAACTAGAGGTCCTAGAGCCTTAAAACCGATATTTTCTGATCACGTTTTTAAAGTATTTTTTGCACTTTATATTATAGAAAAAGAATTAATAAAAAAAAAATTTTTTTTGTACCTAAAAAGTGCTTTTTACTATTGAAAACTTTAAAACTCAATTATCTCGTAAACTAGAGGTCCTAGAGCCTTAAAACCGATTTTTTCTGATCACATTTTTAAAGTATTTTTTGCATTTTATATTATAGAAAAAGAATTAATAAAAAAAAAATTTTTTTTGTACCTAAAAAGTGCTTTTTACTATTGACAACTTTAAAACTCAATTATCTCGTAAACTAGAGGTCCTAGAGCCTTAAAACCGATTTTTTCTAATCACATTTTTAAAGTATTTTTTGCATTTTATATTATAGAAAAAGAATTAATAAAAAAAAATTTTTTTTTGTACCTAAAAAGTGCTTTTTACTATTGAAAACTTTAAAACTCAATTATCTCGTAAACTAGAGGTCCTAGAGCCTTAAAACCGATTTTTTCTGATCACATTTTTAAAGTATTTTTTGCATTTTATATTATAGAAAAAGAATTAATAAAAAAAAAATTTTTTTGTACCTAAAAAGTGTTTTTTACTATTGAAAACTTTAAAACTCAATTATCTCGTAAACTAGAGGTCCTAGAGCCTTAAAACCGATTTTTTTCTGATCACATTTTTAAAGTATTTTTTGCATTTTATATTATAGAAAAAGAATTAATAAAAAAAAATTTTTTTTGTACCTAAAAAGTGCTTTTTACTATTGAAAACTTTAAAACTCAATTATCTCGTAAACTAGAGGTCCTAGAGCCTTAAAACCGATTTTTTCTGATCACATTTTTAAAGTATTTTTTGCATTTTATATTATAGAAAAAGAATTAATAAAAAAAAAATTTTTTTTGTACCTAAAAAGTGCTTTTTACTATTGAAAACTTTAAAACTCAATTATCTCGTAAACTAGAGGTCCTAGAGCCTTAAAACCGATTTTTTCTGATCACATTTTTAAAGTATTTTTTGCATTTTATATTATAGAAAAAGAATTAATAAAAAAAATTTTTTTTTGTACCTAAAAAGTGCTTTTTACTATTGAAAACTTTAAAACTCAATTATCTCGTAAACTAGAGGTCCTAGAGCCTTAAAACCGATTTTTTCTGATCACATTTTTAAAGTATTTTTTGCATTTTATATTATAGAAAAAGAATTAATAAAAAAAAATTTTTTTTGTACCTAAAAAGTGCTTTTTACTATTGAAAACTTTAAAACTCAATTATCTCGTAAACTAGAGGTCCTAGAGCCTTAAAACCGATTTTTTCTGATCACATTTTTAAAGTATTTTTTGCTTTTTATATTATAGAAAAAGAATTAATAAAAAAAAAAATTTTTTTTGTACCTAAAAAGTGCTTTTTACTATTGAAAACTTTAAAACTCAATTATCTCGTAAACTAGAGGTCCTAGAACCTTAAAACCGATTTTTTCTGATCACATTTTTAAAGTATTTTTTGCATTTTATATTATAGAAAAAGAATTAATAAAAAAAAAATTTTTTTTGTACCTAAAAAGTGCTTTTTACTATTGAAAACTTTAAAACTCAATTATCTCGTAAACTAGAAGTCCTAGAGCCTTAAAACCGATTTTTTCTGATCACATTTTTAAAGTATTTTTTGCATTTTATATTATAGAAAAAGAATTAATAAAAAAAAAAATTTTTTTGTACCTAAAAAGTGCTTTTTACTATTGAAAACTTTAAAACTCAATTATCTCGTAAACTAGAGGTCCTAGAGCCTTAAGACCGATTTTTTCTGATCACATTTTTAAAGTATTTTTTGCATTTTATATTATAGAAAAAGAATTAATAAAAAAAAATTTTTTTTGTACCTAAAAAGTGCTTTTTACTATTGAAAACTTTAAAACTCAATTATCTCGTAAACTAGAGGTCCTAGAGCATTAAAACCGATTTTTTCTGATCACATTTTTAAAGTATTTTTTGCATTTTATATTATAGAAAAAGAATTAATAAAAAAAATTTTTTTGTACCTAAAAAGTGCTTTTTACTATTGAAAACTTTTAAACTCAATTATCTCGTAAACTAGAGGTCCTAGAGCCTTAAAACCGATTTTTTCTGATCACATTTTTAAAGTATTTTTTGCATTTTATATTATAGAAAAAGAATTAATAAAAAAAAAATTTTTTTTGTACCTAAAAAGTGCTTTTTACTATTGAAAACTTTTAAACTCAATTATCTCGTAAACTAGAGGTCCTAGAGCATTAAAACCGATTTTTTCTGATCACATTTTTAAAGTATTTTTTGCATTTTATATTATAGAAAAAGAATTAATAAAAAAAAATTTTTTTGTACCTAAAAAGTGCTTTTTACTATTGAAAACTTTAAAACTCAATTATCTCGTAAACTAGAGGTCCTAGAGCCTTAAAACCGATTTTTTCTGATCACATTTTGAAAGTATTTTTTGCATTTTATATTATAGAAAAAGAATTAATAAAAAAAATTTTTTTTTGTACCTAAAAAGTGATTTTTACTATTGAAAACTTTAAAACTCAATTATCTCGTAAACTAGAGGTCCTAGAGCCTTAAAACCGATTTTTTCTGATCACATTTTAAAGTATTTTTTGCATTTTATATTATAGAAAAAGAATTAATAAAAAAAAATTTTTTTTGTACCTAAAAAGTGCTTTTTACTATTGAAAACTTTAAAACTCAATTATCTCGTAAACTAGAGGTCCTAGAGCCTTAAAACCGATTTTTTCTGATCACATTTTTAAAGTATTTTTTGCATTTTATATTATAGAAAAAGAATTAATAAAAAAAAAATTTTTTTTGTACCTAAAAAGTGCTTTTTACTATTGAAAACTTTAAAACTCAATTATCTCGTAAACTAGAGGTCCTAGAGCCTTAAAACCGATTTTTTCTGATCACATTTTGAAAGTATTTTTTGAATTTTATATTATAGAAAAAGAATTAATAAAAAAAAATTTTTTTTTGTACCTAAAAAGTGCTTTTTACTATTGAAAACTTTAAAACTCAATTATCTCGTAAACTAGAGGTCCTAGAGCCTTAAAACCGATTTTTTCTGATCACATTTTTAAAGTATTTTTTACATTTTATATTATAGAAAAAGAATTAATAAAAAAAAATTTTTGTTTTTACCTAAAAAGTGCTTTTTACTATTGAAAACTTTAAAACTCAATTATCTCGTAACTTAGAGGTCCTAGAGCCTTAAAACCGATTATTTCTGATCACATTTTTAAAGTATTTTTTACATTTTATATTATAGAAAAAGAATTAATAAAAAAAAATTTTTGTTTTTACCTAAAAAGTGCTTTTTACTATTGAAAACTTTAAAACTCAATTATCTCGTAACTTAGAGGTCCTAGAGCCTTAAAACCGATTTTTTCTGATCACATTTTTAAAGTATTTTTTGCATTTTATATTATAGAAAAAAAATTAATAAAAAAAAAAAATTTTTTGTACCTAAAAAGTGCTTTTTACTATTGAAAACTTTAAAACTCAATTATCTCGTAAACCAGAGGTCCTAGAGCCTTAAAACCGATTTTTTCTGATCACATTTTTAAAGTATTTTTTGCATTTTATATTATAGAAAAAGAATTAATAAAAAAAAAATTTTTTTGTACCTAAAAAGTGCTTTTTACTTTTGAAAACTTTAAAACTCAATTATCTCGTAAACTAGAGGTCCTAGAGCCTTAAAAACCGATTTTTTCTAATCACATTTTTAAAGTATTTTTGCATTTTATATTATAGAAAAAGAATTAATAAAAAAAAATTTTTTTTGTACCTAAAAAGTGCTTTTTACTATTGAAAACTTTAAAACTCAATTATCTCGTAAACTAGAGGTCCTAGAGCCTTAAAACCGATTTTTTCTGATCACATTTTTAAAGTATTTTTTGCATTTTATATTATAGAAAAAGAATTAATAAAAAAAAATTTTTTGTACCTAAAAAGTGCTTTTTACTATTGAAAACTTTAAAACTCAATTATCTCGTAAACTAGAGGTCCTAGAGCCTTAAAACCGATTTTTTCTGATCACATTTTTAAAGTATTTTTTGCATTTTATATTATAGAAAAAGAATTAATAAAAAAAAAAATTTTTTTGTACCTAAAAAGTGCTTTTTACTATTGAAAACTTTAAAACTCAATTATCTCGTAAACTAGAGGTCCTAGAGCCTTAAAACCGATTTTTTCTGATCACATTTTTAAAGTATTTTTTGCTTTTTATATTATAGAAAAAGAATTAATAAAAAAAAAAATTTTTTTTGTACCTAAAAAGTGCTTTTTACTATTGAAAACTTTAAAACTCAATTATCTCGTAAACTAGAGGTCCTAGAGCCTTAAAACCGATTTTTTCTAATCACATTTTTAAAGTATTTTTTGCATTTTATATTATAGAAAAAGAATTAATAAAAAAAAAAATTTTTTTGTACCTAAAAAGTGCTTTTTACTATTGAAAACTTTAAAACTCAATTATCTCGTAAACTAGAGGTCCTAGAGCCTTAAAACCGATTTTTTCTGATCACATTTTTAAAGTATTTTTTGCTTTTTATATTATAGAAAAAGAATTAATAAAAAAAAAAATTTTTTTTGTACCTAAAAAGTGCTTTTTACTATTGAAAACTTTAAAACTCAATTATCTCGTAAACTAGAAGTCCTAGAGCCTTAAAACCGATTTTTTCTGATCACATTTTTAAAGTATTTTTTGCATTTTATATTATAGAAAAAGAATTAATAAAAAAAAAAATTTTTTTGTACCTAAAAAGTGCTTTTTACTATTGAAAACTTTAAAACTCAATTATCTCGTAAACTAGAGGTCCTAGAGCCTTAAGACCGATTTTTTCTGATCACATTTTTAAAGTATTTTTTGCATTTTATATTATAGAAAAAGAATTAATAAAAAAAAATTTTTTTTGTACCTAAAAAGTGCTTTTTACTATTGAAAACTTTAAAACTCAATTATCTCGTAAACTAGAGGTCCTAGAGCATTAAAACCGATTTTTTCTGATCACATTTTTAAAGTATTTTTTGCATTTTATATTATAGAAAAAGAATTAATAAAAAAAATTTTTTTTGTACCTAAAAAGTGCTTTTTACTATTGAAAACTTTTAAACTCAATTATCTCGTAAACTAGAGGTCCTAGAGCCTTAAAACCGATTTTTTCTGATCACATTTTTAAAGTATTTTTTGCATTTTATATTATAGAAAAAGAATTAATAAAAAAAAAATTTTTTTTGTACCTAAAAAGTGCTTTTTACTATTGAAAACTTTTAAACTCAATTATCTCGTAAACTAGAGGTCCTAGAGCATTAAAACCGATTTTTTCTGATCACATTTTTAAAGTATTTTTTGCATTTTATATTATAGAAAAAGAATTAATAAAAAAAAAATTTTTTTGTACCTAAAAAGTGCTTTTTACTATTGAAAACTTTAAAACTCAATTATCTCGTAAACTAGAGGTCCTAGAGCCTTAAAACCGATTTTTTCTGATCACATTTTGAAAGTATTTTTTGCATTTTATATTATAGAAAAAGAATTAATAAAAAAAAAATTTTTTTTTGTACCTAAAAAGTGATTTTTACTATTGAAAACTTTAAAACTCAATTATCTCGTAAACTAGAGGTCCTAGAGCCTTAAAACCGATTTTTTCTGATCACATTTTTAAAGTATTTTTTGCATTTTATATTATAGAAAAAGAATTAATAAAAAAAAATTTTTTTTTGTACCTAAAAAGTGCTTTTTACTATTGAAAACTTTAAAACTCAATTATCTCGTAAACTAGAGGTCCTAGAGCCTTAAAACCGATTTTTTCTGATCACATTTTTAAAGTATTTTTTGCATTTTATATTATAGAAAAAGAATTAATAAAAAAAAAATTTTTTTTGTACCTAAAAAGTGCTTTTTACTATTGAAAACTTTAAAACTCAATTATCTCGTAAACTAGAGGTCCTAGAGCCTTAAAACCGATTTTTTCTGATCACATTTTGAAAGTATTTTTGAATTTTATATTATAGAAAAAGAATTAATAAAAAAAAATTTTTTTTTGTACCTAAAAAGTGCTTTTTACTATTGAAAACTTTAAAACTCAATTATCTCGTAAACTAGAGGTCCTAGAGCCTTAAAACCGATTTTTTCTGATCACATTTTTAAAGTATTTTTTACATTTTATATTATAGAAAAAGAATTAATAAAAAAAAATTTTTGTTTTTACCTAAAAAGTGCTTTTTACTATTGAAAACTTTAAAACTCAATTATCTCGTAACTTAGAGGTCCTAGAGCCTTAAAACCGATTTTTTCTGATCACATTTTTAAAGTATTTTTTGCATTTTATATTATAGAAAAAAAAATTAATAAAAAAAAAAATTTTTTGTACCTAAAAAGTGCTTTTTACTATTGAAAACTTTAAAACTCAATTATCTCGTAAACCAGAGGTCCTAGAGCCTTAAAACCGATTTTTTCTGATCACATTTTTAAAGTATTTTTTGCATTTTATATTATAGAAAAAGAATTAATAAAAAAAAAAATTTTTTTGTACCTAAAAAGTGCTTTTTACTTTTGAAAACTTTAAAACTCAATTATCTCGTAAACTAGAGGTCCTAGAGCCTTAAAACCGATTTTTTCTAATCACATTTTAAAGTATTTTTTGCATTTTATATTATAGAAAAAGAATTAATAAAAAAAAATTTTTTTTGTACCTAAAAAGTGCTTTTTACTATTGAAAACTTTAAAACTCAATTATCTCGTAAACTAGAGGTCCTAGAGCCTTAAAACCGATTTTTTCTGATCACATTTTTAAAGTATTTTTTGCATTTTATATTATAGAAAAAGAATTAATAAAAAAAAATTTTTTTGTACCTAAAAAGTGCTTTTTACTATTGAAAACTTTAAAACTCAATTATCTCGTAAACTAGAGGTCCTAGAGCCTTAAAACCGATTTTTTCTGATCACATTTTTAAAGTATTTTTTGCATTTTATATTATAGAAAAAGAATTAATAAAAAAAAAAATTTTTTGTACCTAAAAAGTGCTTTTTACTATTGAAAACTTTAAAACTCAATTATCTCGTAAACTAGAGGTCCTAGAGCCTTAAAACCGATTTTTTCTGATCACATTTTTAAAGTATTTTTTGCATTTTATATTATAGAAAAAGAATTAATAAAAAAAAAAAATTTTTTTTGTACCTAAAAAGTGCTTTTTACTATTGAAAACTTTAAAACTCAATTATCTCGTAAACTAGAGGTCCTAGAGCCTTAAAACCGATATTTTCTGATCACGTTTTTAAAGTATTTTTTGCATTTTATATTATAGAAAAAGAATTAATAAAAAAAAATTTTTTTTTTGTACCTAAAAAGTGCTTTTTACTATTGAAAACTTTAAAACTCAATTATCTCGTAAACTAGAGGTCCTAGAGCCTTAAAACCGATTTTTTCTGATCACATTTTTAAAGTATTTTTTGCATTTTATATTATAGAAAAAGAATTAATAAAAAAAAATTTTTTTTTGTACCTAAAAAGCGCTTTTTACTATTGAAAACTTTAAAACTCAATTATCTCGTAAACTAGAGGTCCTAGAGCCTTAAAACCGATTTTTTCTGATCACATTTTTATAGTATTTTTTGCACTTTATATTATAGAAAAAGAATTAATAAAAAAAAAATTTTTTTTGTACCTAAAAAGTGCTTTTTACTATTGAAAACTTTAAAACTCAATTATCTCGTAAACTAGAGGTCCTAGAGCCTTAAAACCGATTTTTTCTGATCACATTTTTAAAGTATTTTTTGCATTTTATATTATAGAAAAAGAATTAATAAAAAAAATTTTTTTTGTACCTAAAAAGTGCTTTTTACTATTGAAAACTTTAAAACTCAATTATCTCGTAAACTAGAGGTCCTAGAGCCTTAAAACCGATTTTTTCTAATCACATTTTTAAAGTATTTTTTGCATTTTATATTATAGAAAAAGAATTAATAAAAAAAAAATTTTTTTTTTCGTACCTAAAAAGTGCTTTTTACTATTGAAAACTTTAAAACTCAATTATCTCGTAAACTAGAGGTCCTAGAGCCTTAAAACCGATTTTTTCTGATCACATTTTTAAAGTATTTTTTGCATTTTATATTATAGAAAAAGAATTAATAAAAAAAAAATTTTTTTGTACCTAAAAAGTGCTTTTTACTATTGAAAACTTTAAAACTCAATTATCTCGTAAACTAGAGGTCCTAGAGCCTTAAAACCGATTTTTTCTGATCACATTTTTAAAGTATTTTTTGCATTTTATATTATAGAAAAAGAATTAATAAAAAAAATTTTTTTTGTACCTAAAAAGTGCTTTTTACTATTGAAAACTTTAAAACTCAATTATCTCGTAAACTAGAGGTCCTAGAGCCTTAAAACCGATTTTTTCTGATCACATTTTTAAAGTATTTTTTGCATTTTATATTATAGAAAAAGAATTAATAAAAAAAAAAATTTTTTGTACCTAAAAAGTGCTTTTTACTATTGAAAACTTTAAAACTCAATTATCTCGTAAACTAGAGGTCCTAGAGCCTTAAAACCGATTTTTTCTGATCACATTTTTAAAGTATTTTTTGCATTTTATATTATAGAAAAAGAATTAATAAAAAAAATTTTTTTTTGTACCTAAAAAGTGCTTTTTACTATTGAAAACTTTAAAACTCAATTATCTCGTAAACTAGAGGTCCTAGAGCCTTAAAACCGATTTTTTCTGATCACATTTTTAAAGTATTTTTTGCATTTATATTATAAAAAAAGAATTAATAAAAAAAATTTTTTTTGTACCTAAAAAGTGCTTTTTACTATTGAAAACTTTAAAACTCAATTATCTCGTAAACTAGAGGTCCTAGAGCCTTAAAACCGATTTTTTCTGATCACATTTTTAAAGTATTTTTTGCATTTTATATTATAGAAAAAGAATTAATAAAAAAAATTTTTTTTGTACCTAAAAAGTGCTTTTTACTATTGAAAACTTTAAAACTCAATTATCTCGTAAACTAGAGGTCCTAGAGCCTTAAAACCGATTTTTCTGATCACATTTTTAAAGTATCTTTTGCATTTTATATTATAGAAAAAGAATTAATAAAAAAAAAATTTTTTTGTACCTAAAAAGTGCTTTTTACTATTGAAAACTTTAAAACTCAATTATCTCGTAAACTAGAGGTCCTAGAGCCTTAAAACCGATTTTTTCTGATCACATTTTTAAAGTATTTTTTGCATTTTATATTATAGAAAAAGAATTAATAAAAAAAAATTTTTTTGTACCTAAAAAGTGCTTTTTACTATTGAAAACTTTAAAACTCAATTATCTCGTAAACTAGAGGTCCTAGAGCCTTAAAACCGATTTTTTCTGATCACATTTTTAAAGTATTTTTTGCTTTTTATATTATAGAAAAAGAATTAATAAAAAAAAAAAATTTTTTTTGTACCTAAAAAGTGCTTTTTACTATTGAAAACTTTAAAACTCAATTATCTCGTAAACTAGAGGTCCTAGAACCTTAAAACCGATTTTTTCTGATCACATTTTTAAAGTATTTTTTGCATTTTATATTATAGAAAAAGAATTAATAAAAAAAAAATTTTTTTTGTACCTAAAAAGTGCTTTTTACTATTGAAAACTTTAAAACTCAATTATCTCGTAAACTAGAAGTCCTAGAGCCTTAAAACCGATTTTTTCTGATCACATTTTTAAAGTATTTTTTGCATTTTATATTATAGAAAAAGAATTAATAAAAAAAAAAATTTTTTTGTACCTAAAAAAGTGCTTTTTACTATTGAAAACTTTAAAACTCAATTATCTCGTAAACTAGAGGTCCTAGAGCCTTAAGACCGATTTTTTCTGATCACATTTTTAAAGTATTTTTTGCATTTTATATTATAGAAAAAGAATTAATAAAAAAAAATTTTTTTGTACCTAAAAAGTGCTTTTTACTATTGAAAACTTTAAAACTCAATTATCTCGTAAACTAGAGGTCCTAGAGCCTTAAAACCGCTTTTTTCTGATCACATTTTTAAAGTATTTTTTGCATTTTATATTATAGAAAAAGAATTAATAAAAAAAAAAATTTTTTTGTACCTAAAAAGTGCTTTTTACTATTGAAAACTTTAAAACTCAATTATCTCGTAAACTAGAGGTCCTAGAGCCTTAAAACCGATTTTTTCTGATCACATTTTTAAAGTATTTTTTGCATTTTATATTATAGAAAAAGAATTAATAAAAAAAAATTTTTTTGTATCTAAAAAGTGCTTTTTACTATTGAAAACTTTAAAACTCAATTATCTCGTAAACTAGAGGTCCTAGAGCCTTAAAACCGATTTTTTCTGATCACATTTTTAAAGTATTTTTGCATTTTATATTATAGAAAAAGAATTAATAAAAAAAAAATTTTTTGTACCTAAAAAGTGCTTTTTACTATTGAAAACTTTAAAACTCAATTATCTCGTAAACTAGAGGTCCTAGAGCCTTAAAAACCGATTTTTTCTGATCACATTTTTAAAGTATTTTTTCCATTTTATATTATAGAAAAAGAATTAATAAAAAAAAAATTTTTTTTGTACCTAAAAAGTGCTTTTTACTATGAAAACTTTAAAACTCAATTATCTCGTAAACTAGAGGTCCTAGAGCCTTAAAACCGATTTTTTCTGATCACATTTTTAAAGTATTTTTTGCATTTTATATTATAGAAAAAGAATTAATAAAAAACAAATTTTTTTTGTACCTAAAAAGTGCTTTTTTACTATTGAAAACTTTAAAACTCAATTATCTCGTAAACTAGAGGTCCTAGAGCCTTAAAACCGATTTTTTCTGATCACATTTTTAAAGTATTTTTTGCATTTTATATTATAGAAAAAGAATTAATAAAAAAAAATTTTTTTTTGTACCTAAAAAGTGCTTTTTACTATTGAAAACTTTAAAACTCAATTATCTCGTAAACTAGAGGTCCTAGAGCCTTAAAACCGATTTTTTCTGATCACATTTTTAAAGTATTTTTTGCATTTTATATTATAGAAAAAGAATTAATAAAAAAAAATTTTTTTTTTGTACCTAAAAAGTGCTTTTTACTATTGAAAACTTTTAAACTCAATTATCTCGTAAACTAGAGGTCCTAGAGCATTAAAACCGATTTTTTCTGATCACATTTTTAAAGTATTTTTTGCATTTTATATTATAGAAAAAGAATTAATAAAAAAAATTTTTTTTGTACCTAAAAAGTGCTTTTTACTATTGAAAACTTTAAAACTCAATTATCTCGTAAACTAGAGGTCCTAGAGCCTTAAAACCGATTTTTTCTGATCACATTTTTAAAGTATTTTTTGCATTTTATATTATAGAAAAAGAATTAATAAAAAAAAAATTTTGTTTTTACCTAAAAAGTGCTTTTTACTATTGAAAACTTTAAAACTCAATTATCTCGTAACTTAGAGGTCCTAGAGCCTTAAAACCGATTTTTTCTGATCACATTTTTAAAGTATTTTTTGCATTTTATATTATAGAAAAAAAATTAATAAAAAAAAAATTTTTTTTGTACCTAAAAAGTGCTTTTTACTATTGAAAACTTTAAAACTCAATTATCTCGTAAACTAGAGGTCCTAGAGCCTTAAAACCGATTTTTTCTGATCACATTTTTAAAGTATTTTTTGCATTTTATATTATAGAAAAAGAATTAATAAAAAAAAAATTTTTTTGTACCTAAAAAGTGCTTTTTACTTTTGAAAACTTTAAAACTCAATTATCTCGTAAACTAGAGGTCCTAGAGCCTTAAAACCGATTTTTTCTAATCACATTTTTAAAGTATTTTTTGCATTTTATATTATAGAAAAAGAATTAATAAAAAAAAAATTTTTTTTGTACCTAAAAAGTGCTTTTTACTATTGAAAACTTTAAAACTCAATTATCTCGTAAACTAGAGGTCCTAGAGCCTTAAAACCGATTTTTTCTGATCACATTTTTAAAGTATTTTTTGCATTTTATATTATAGAAAAAGAATTAATAAAAAAAAATTTTTTTGTACCTAAAAAGTGCTTTTTACTATTGAAAACTTTAAAACTCAATTATCTCGTAAACTAGAGGTCCTAGAGCCTTAAAACCGATTTTTTCTGATCACATTTTTAAAGTATTTTTTGCATTTTATATTATAGAAAAAGAATTAATAAAAAAAAAAAAATTTTTTGTACCTAAAAAGTGCTTTTTACTATTGAAAACTTTAAAACTCAATTATCTCGTAAACTAGAGGTCCTAGAGCCTTAAAACCGATTTTTTCTGATCACATTTTTCAAGTATTTTTTGCATTTTATATTATAGAAAAAGAATTAATAAAAAAAAAATTTTTTTTGTACCTAAAAAGTGCTTTTTACTATTGAAAACTTTAAAACTCAATTATCTCGTAAACTAGAGGTCCTAGAGCCTTAAAACCGATATTTTCTGATCACGTTTTTAAAGTATTTTTTGCATTTTATATTATAGAAAAAGAATTAATAAAAAAAAAATTTTTTTTTTGTACCTAAAAAGTGCTTTTTACTATTGAAAACTTTAAAACTCAATTATCTCGTAAACTAGAGGTCCTAGAGCCTTAAAACCGATTTTTTCTAATCACATTTTTAAAGTATTTTTTGCATTTTATATTATAGAAAAAGAATTAATAAAAAAAAAATTTTTTTTTGTACCTAAAAAGCGCTTTTTACTATTGAAAACTTTAAAACTCAATTATCTCGTAAACTAGAGGTCCTAGAGCCTTAAAACCGATTTTTTCTGATCACATTTTTATAGTATTTTTTGCACTTTATATTATAGAAAAAGAATTAATAAAAAAAAAATTTTTTTTGTACCTAAAAAGTGCTTTTTACTATTGAAAACTTTAAAACTCAATTATCTCGTAAACTAGAGGTCCTAGAGCCTTAAAACCGATTTTTTCTGATCACATTTTTAAAGTATTTTTTGCATTTTATATTATAGAAAAAAGAATTAATAAAAAAAAAATTTTTTTTGTACCTAAAAAGTGCTTTTTACTATTGAAAACTTTAAAACTCAATTATCTCGTAAACTAGAGGTCCTAGAGCCTTAAAACCGATTTTTTCTAATCACATTTTTAAAGTATTTTTTGCATTTTATATTATAGAAAAAGAATTAATAAAAAAAAATTTTTTTTGTACCTAAAAAGTGCTTTTTACTATTGAAAACTTTAAAACTCAATTATCTCGTAAACTAGAGGTCCTAGAGCCTTAAAACCGATTTTTTCTGATCACATTTTTAAAGTATTTTTTGCATTTTATATTATAGAAAAAGAATTAATAAAAAAAAAATTTTTTTGTACCTAAAAAGTGCTTTTTACTATTGAAAACTTTAAAACTCAATTATCTCGTAAACTAGAGGTCCTAGAGCCTTAAAACCGATTTTTTCTGATCACATTTTTAAAGTATTTTTTGCGTTTTATATTATAGAAAAAGAATTAATAAAAAAAAATTTTTTTTGTACCTAAAAAGTGCTTTTTACTATTGAAAACTTTAAAACTCAATTATCTCGTAAACTAGAGGTCCTAGAGCCTTAAAACCGATTTTTTCTGATCACATTTTTAAAGTATTTTTTGCATTTTATATTATAGAAATAGAATTAATAAAAAAAAAATTTTTTTGTACCTAAAAAGTGCTTTTTACTATTGAAAACTTTAAAACTCAATTATCTCGTAAACTAGAGGTCCTAGAGCCTTAAAACCGATTTTTTCTGATCACATTTTTAAAGTATTTTTTGCATTTTATATTATAGAAAAAGAATTAATAAAAAAAATTTTTTTTTGTACCTAAAAAGTGCTTTTTACTATTGAAAACTTTAAAACTCAATTATCTCGTAAACTAGAGGTCCTAGAGCCTTAAAACCGATTTTTTCTGATCACATTTTTAAAGTATTTTTTGCATTTTATATTATAGAAAAAGAATTAATAAAAAAAAAAAATTTTTTGTACCTAAAAAGTGCTTTTTACTATTGAAAACTTTAAAACTCAATTATCTCGTAAACTAGAGGTCCTAGAGCCTTAAAACCGATTTTTTCTGATCACAATTTTAAAGTATTTTTTGCATTTTATATTATAGAAAAAGAATTAATAAAAAAAAATTTTTTTGTACCTAAAAAGTGCTTTTTACTTTTGAAAACTTTAAAACTCAATTATCTCGTAAACTAGAGGTCCTAGAGCCTTAAAAAACGATTTTTTCTGATCACATTTTTAAAGTATTTTTTGCATTTTATATTATAGAAAAAGAATTAATAAAAAAAAATTTTTTTTGTACCTAAAAAGTGCTTTTTACTATTGAAAACTTTAAAACTCAATTATCTCGTAAACTAGAGGTCCTAGAGCCTTAAAACCGATTTTTTCTGATCACATTTTTAAAGTTTTTTTGCATTTTATATTATAGAAAAAGAATTAATAAAAAAATTTTTTTTTTGTACCTAAAAAGTGCTTTTTACTATTGAAAACTTTTAAACTCAATTATCTCGTAAACTAGAGGTCCTAGAGCCTTAAAACCGATCTTTTCTGATCACATTTTTAAAGTATTTTTTGCATTTTATATTATAGAAAAAGAATTAATAGAAAAAAAATTTTTTTGTACCTAAAAAGTGCTTTTTACTATTGAAAACTTAAAAACTCAATTATCTCGTAAACTAGAGGTCCTAGAGCCTTAAAACCGATTTTTTCTGATCACATTTTTAAAGTATTTTTTTGCATTATATATTATAGAAAAAGAATTAATAAAAAAAAATTTTTTTTTGTACCTAAAAAGTGCTTTTTACTATTGAAAACTTTAAAACTCAATTATCTCGTAAACTAGAGGTCCTAGAGCCTTAAAACCGATTTTTTCTGATCACATTTTTAAAGTATTTTTTGCATTTTATATTATAGAAAAAGAATTAATAAAAAAAAAATTTTTTTGTACCTAAAAAGTGCTTTTTACTATTGAAAACTTTAAAACTCAATTATCTCGTAAACTAGAGGTCCTAGAGCCTTAAAACCGATTTTTTCTGATCACATTTTTAAAGTATTTTTTGCATTTTATATTATAGAAAAAGAATTAATAAAAAAAATTTTTTTTTGTACCTAAAAAGTGCTTTTTACTATTGAAAACTTTAAAACTCAATTATCTCGTAAACTAGAGGTCCTAGAGCCTTAAAACCGATTTTTTCTGATCACATTTTTAAAGTATTTTTTGCATTTTATATTATAGAAAAAGAGTTAATAAAAAAAAATTTTTTTTTGTACCTAAAAAGTGCTTTTTCCTATTGAAAACTTTAAAACTCAATTATCTCGTAAACTAGAGGTCCTAGAGCCTTAAAACCGATTTTTTCTGATCACAATTTTAAAGTATTTTTTGCATTTTATATTATAGAAAAAGAATTAATAAAAAAAAATTTTTTTTTGTACCTAAAAAGTGCTTTTTACTATTGAAAACTTTAAAACTCAATTATCTCGTAAACTAGAGGTCCTAGAGCCTTAAAACCGATTTTTTCTGATCACATTTTTAAAGTATTTTTTGCATTTTATATTATAGAAAAAGAATTAATAAAAAAAAAATTTTTTTTTGTACCTAAAAAGTGCTTTTTACTATTGAAAACTTTAAAACTCAATTATCTCGTAAACTAGAGCTCCTAGAGCCTTAAAACCGATTTTTTCTGATCACATTTTTAAAGTATTTTTTGCATTTTATATTATAGAAAAAGAATTAATAAAAAAAAAAAATTTTTTTGTACCTAAAAAGTGCTTTTTACTATTGAAAACTTTAAAACTCAATTATCTCGTAAACTAGAGGTCCTAGAGCCTTAAAACCGATTTTTTCTGATCATATTTTTAAAGTATTTTTTGCATTTTATATTATAGAAAAAGAATTAATAAAAAAAAATTTTTTTTGTACCTAAAAAGTGCTTTTTACTAAAACTCAACTATCTCGTAAACTAGAGAGCCTAGAGCCTTAAAACCGATTTTTTCTGATCACATTTTTAAAGTATTTTTTGCATTTTATATTATAGAAAAAGAATTAATAAAAAAAATTTTTTTTGTACCTAAAAAGTGCTTTTTACTATTGAAAACTTTAAAACTTAATTATCTCGTAAACTAGAGGTCCTAGAGCCTTAAAACCGATTTTTTCTGATCACATTTTTAAAGTATTTTTTGCATTTTATATTATAGAAAAAGAATTAATAAAAAAAAATTTTTTTTGTACCTAAAAAGTGCTTTTTACTATTGAAAACTTTAAAACTCAATTATCTCGTAAACTAGAGGTCCTAGAGCCTCAAAACCGATTTTTTCTGATCACATTTTTAAAGTATTTTTTGCATTTTATATTATAGAAAAAGAATTAATAAAAAAAAATTTTTTTTGTACCTAAAAAGTGCTTTTTACTATTGAAAACTTTAAAACTCAATTATCTCGTAAACTAGAGGTCCTAGAGCCTTAAAACCGATTTTTTCTGATCACATTTTTAAAGTATTTTTTGCATTTTATATTATAGAAAAAGAATTAATAAAAAAAATTTTTTTTTGTACCTAAAAAGTGCTTTTTACTATTGAAAACTTTAAAACTCAATTATCTCGTAAACTAGAGGTCCTAGAGCCTTAAAACCGATTTTTTCTGATCACATTTTTAAAGTATTTTTTGCATTTTATATTATAGAAAAAGAATTAATACAAAAAAAAAAATTTTTGTACCTAAAAAGTGCTTTTTACTATTGAAAACTTTAAAACTCAATTATCTCGTAAACTAGAGGTCCTAGAGCCTCAAAACCGATTTTTTCTGATCACATTTTTAAAGTATTTTTTGCATTTTATATTATAGAAAAAGAATTAATAAAAAAAAATTTTTTTTGTACCTAAAAAGTGCTTTTTACTATTGAAAACTTTAAAACTCAATTATCTCGTAAACTAGAGGTCCTAGAGCCTTAAAACCGATTTTTTCTGATCACATTTTTAAAGTATTTTTTGCATTTTATATTATAGAAAAAGAATTAATAAAAAAAATTTTTTTTTGTACCTAAAAAGTGCTTTTTACTATTGAAAACTTTAAAACTCAATTATCTCGTAAACTAGAGGTCCTAGAGCCTTAAAACCGATTTTTTCTGATCACATTTTTAAAGTATTTTTTGCATTTATATTATAGAAAAAGAATTAATAAAAAAAAAATTTTTTTGTACCTAAAAAGTGCTTTTTACTATTGAAAACTTTAAAACTCAATTATCTCGTAAACTAGAGGTCCTAGAGCCTTAAAACCGATTTTTTCTGATCACATTTTTAAAGTATTTTTTGCATTTTATATTATAGAAAAAGAATTAATAAAAAAAAATTTTTTTTGTACCTAAAAAGTGCTTTTTACTATTGAAAACTTTAAAACTCAATTATCTCGTAAACTAGAGGTCCTAGAGCCTTAAAAACCGATTTTTTCTGATCACATTTTTAAAGTATTTTTTGCATTTTATATTATAGAAAAAGAGTTAATAAAAAAAAAAATTTTTTTGTACCTAAAAAGTGCTTTTTACTATTGAAAACTTTAAAACTCAATTATCTCGTAAACTAGAGGTCCTAGAGCCTTAAAACCGATTTTTTCTGATCACATTTTTAAAGTATTTTTTGCATTTTATATTATAGAAAAAGAATTATTAAAAAAAAAATTTTTTTTTGTACCTAAAAAGTGCTTTTTACTATTGAAAACTTTAAAACTCAATTATCTCGTAAAACTAGAGGTCCTAGAGCCTTAAAACCGATTTTTTCTGATCACATTTTTAAAGTATTTTTTGCATTTTATATTATAGAAAAAGAATTAATAAAAAAAAAAATTTTTTTGTACCTAAAAAGTGCTTTTTACTATTGAAAACTTTAAAACTCAATTATCTCGTAAACTGGAGCTCCTAGAGCCTTAAAGCCGATTTTTTCTGATCACATTTTTAAAGTATTTTTTGCATTTTATATTATAGAAAAAGAATTAATAAAAAAAAAATTTTTTTGTACCTAAAAAGTGCTTTTTACTATTGAAAACTTTAAAACTCAATTATCTCGTAAACTAGAGGTCCTAGAGCCTTAAAACCGATTTTTTCTGATCATATTTTTAAAGTATTTTTTGCATTTTATATTATAGAAAAAGAATTAATAAAAAAAAATTTTTTTGTACCTAAAAAGTGCTTTTTACTATTGAAAACTTTAAAACTCAACTATCTCGTAAACTAGAGAGCCTAGAGCCTTAAAACCGATTTTTTCTGATCACATTTTTAAAGTATTTTTTGCATTTTATATTATAGAAAAAGAATTAATAAAAAAAAAATTTTTTTGTACCTAAAAAGTGCTTTTTACTATTGAAAACTTTAAAAATCAATTATCTCGTAAACTAGAGGTCCTAGAGCCTTAAAACCGATTTTTTCTGATCACATTTTTAAAGTACTTTTTGCATTTTATATTATAGAAAAAGAATTAATAAAAAAAAATTTTTTTTGTACCTAAAAAGTGCTTTTTACTATTGAAAACTTTAAAACTCAATTATCTCGTAAACTAGAAGTCCTAGAGCCTTAAAACCGATTTTTTCTGATCACATTTTTAAAGTATTTTTTGCATTTTATATTATAGAAAAAGAATTAATAAAAAAAATTTTTTTTGTACCTAAAAAGTGCTTTTTACTATTGAAAACTTTAAAACTCAATTATCTCGTAAACTAGAGGTCCTAGAGCCTTAAAACCGATTTTTTCTGATCACATTTTTAAAGTATTTTTTGCATATTATATTATAGAAAAAGAATTAATAAAAAAAAAAAATTTTTTTGTACCTAAAAAGTGCTTTTTACTATTGAAAACTTTAAAACTCAATTATCTCGTAAACTAGAGGTCCTAGAGCCTTAAAACCGATTTTTTCTGATCACATTTTTAAAGTATTTTTTGCATTTTATATTATAGAAAAAGAATTAATAAAAAAAAAAAAATTTTTTTGTACCTAAACAGTGCTTTTTACTATTGAAAACTTTAAAACTCAATTATCTCGTAAACTAGAGGTCCTAGAGCCTTAAAACCGATTTTTTCTGATCACATTTTTAAAGTATTTTTTTCATTTTATATTATAGAAAAAGAATTAATAAAAAAAAATTTTTTTTTGTACCTAAAAAGTGCTTTTTACTATTGAAAACTTTAAAACTCAATTATCTCGTAAACTAGAGGTCCTAGAGCCTTAAAACCGATTTTTTCTGATCACATTTTTAAAGTATTTTTTGCATTTTATATTATAGAAAAAGAATTAATAAAAAAAAAATTTTTTTGTACCTAAAAAGTGCTTTTTACTATTGAAAACTTTAAAACTCAATTATCTCGTAAACTAGAGCTCCTAGAGCCTTAAAACCGATTTTTTCTGATCACATTTTTAAAGTATTTTTTGCATTTTATATTATAGAAAAAGAATTAATAAAAAAAAAATTTTTTTGTACCTAAAAAGTGCTTTTTACTATTGAAAACTTTAAAACTCAATTATCTCGTAAACTAGAGGTCCTAGAGCCTTAAAACCGATTTTTTCTGATCATATTTTTAAAGTATTTTTTGCATTTTATATTATAGAAAAAGAATTAATAAAAAAAAATTTTTTTTGTACCTAAAAAGTGCTTTTTACTATTGAAAACTTTAAAACTCAACTATCTCGTAAACTAGAGAGCCTAGAGCCTTAAAACCGATTTTTTCTGATCACAACTCAATTATCTCGTAAACTAGAGGTCCTAGAGCCTTAAAACCGATTTTTTCTGATCACATTTTTAAAGTATTTTTTGCATTTTATATTATAGAAAAAGAATTAATAAAAAAAAAATTTTTTTTTGTACCTAAAAAGTGCTTTTTACTATTGAAAGCTTTAAAACTCAATTATCTCGTAAACTAGAGGTCCTAGAGCCTTAAAACCGATTTTTTCTGATCACATTTTTAAAGTATTTTTTGCATTTTATATTATAGAAAAAGAATTAATAAAAAAAAAATTTTTTTTTGTACCTAAAAAGTGCTTTTTACTATTGAAAGCTTTAAAACTCAATTATCTCGTAAACTAGAGGTCCTAGAGCCTTAAAACCGATTTTTTCTGATCACATTTTTAAAGTATTTTTTGCATTTTATATTATAGAAAAAGAATTAATAAAAAAAAAAAATTTTTTGTACCTAAAAAGTGCTTTTTACTATTGAAAACTTTAAAACTCAATTATCTCGTAAACTAAAGGTCCTAGAGCCTTAAAACCGATTTTTTCTGATCACATTTTTAAAGTATTTTTTGCATTTTATATTATAGAAAAAGAATTAATAAAAAAAAATTTTTTTTTGTACCTAAAAAGTGCTTTTTACTATTGAAAACTTTAAAACTCAATTATCTCGTAAACTAGAGGTCCTAGAGCATTAAAACCGATTTTTTCTGATCACATTTTTAAAGTATTTTTTGCATTTTATATTATAGAAAAAGAATTAATAAAAAAAAAATTTTTTTTGTACCTAAAAAGTGCTTTTTACTATTGAAAACTTTAAAACTCAATTATCTCGTAAACTAGAGGTCCTAGAGCCTTAAAACCGATTTTTCTGATCACATTTTTAAAGTATTTTTTGCATTTTATATAATAGAAAAAGAATTAATAAAAAAAAATTTTTTTTGTACCTAAACAAGTGCTTTTTACTATTGAAAACTTTAAAACTCAATTATCTCGTAAATTAGAGGTCCTAGAGCCTTAAAACCGATTTTTTCTGATCACATTTTTAAAGTATTTTTTGCATTTTATATTACAGAAAAAGAATTAATAAAAAAAAATTTTTTTTGTACCTAAAAAGTGCTTTTTACTATTGAAAACTTTAAAACTCAATTATCTCGTAAACTAAAGGTCCTAGAGCCTTAAAACCGATTTTTTCTGATCACATTTTTAAAGTATTTTTTGCATTTTATATTACAGAAAAAGAATTAATAAAAAAAAATTTTTTTTTGTACCTAAAAAGTGCTTTTTACTATTGAAAACTTTAAAACTCAATTATCTCGTAAACTAGAGGTCCTAGAGCCTTAAAACCGATTTTTTCTGATCACATTTTTAAAGTATTTTTTCCAATTTATATTATAGAAAAAGAATTAATAAAAAAAAATTTTTTTTGTACCTAAAAAGTGCTTTTTACTATTGAAAACTTTAAAACTCAATTATCTCGTAAACTAGAGGTCCTAGAGCCTTAAAACCGATTTTTTCTGATCACATTTTTAAAGTATTTTTTGCATTTTATATTATAGAAAAATAATTAATAAAAAAAAATATTTTTTTTTGTACCTAAAAAGTGCTTTTTACTATTGATAACTTTAAAACTCAATTATCTCGTAAACTAGAGGTCCTAGAGCCTTTAAACCGATTTTTTCTGATCTTATTTTTAAAGTATTTTTTGCATTTTATATTATAGAAAAAGAATTAATAAAAAAAAAATTTTTTTGTACCTAAAAAGTGCTTTTTACTATTGAAAACTTTAAAACTCAATTATCTCGTAAACTAGAGGTCCTATAGCCTTAAAACCGATTTTTTCTGACCACATTTTTAAAGTATTTTTTGCATTTTATATTATAGAAAAAGAATTAATAAAAAAAAAATTTTTTGTACCTAAAAAGTGCTTTTTACTATTGAAAACTTTAAAACTCAATTATCTCGTAAACTAGAGGTCCTAGAGCCTTAAAACCGATTTTTTCTGATCACATTTTTAAAGTATTTTTTGCATTTTATATTATAGAAAAAGAATTAATAAAAAAAAATTTTTTTGTACCTAAAAAGTGCTTTTTACTATTGAAAACTTTAAAACTCAACTATTTCGTAAACTAGAGGTCCTAGAGCCTTAAAACCGATTTTTTCTGATCACATTTTTAAAGTATTTTTTGCATTTTATATTATAGAAAAAGAATTAATAAAAAAAAAAATTTTTTTGTACTTAAAAAGTGTTTTTTACTATTGAAAACTTTAAAACTCAATTATCTCGTAAACTAGAGGTCCTAGAGCCTTAAAACCGATTTTTTCTGATCACATTTTTAAAGTATTTTTTGCATTTTATATTATAGAAAAAGAATTAATAAAAAAAATTTTTTTTGTACCTAAAAAGTGCTTTTTTACTATTGAAAACTTTAAAACTCAATTATCTCGTAAACTAGAGGTCCTAGAGCCTTAAAACCGATTCTTTCTGATCACATTTTTAAAGTATTTTTTGCATTTTATATTATAGAAAAAGAATTAATAAAAAAAAAAATTTTTTTGTACCTAAAAAGTGCTTTTTACTATTGAAAACTTTAAAACTCAATTTTCTCGTAAACTAGAGGTCCTAGAGCCTTAAAACCGATTTTTTCTAATCACATTTTTAAAGTATTTTTTGCATTTTATATTATAGAAAAAGAATTAATAAAAAAAAAATTTTTTGTACCTAAAAAGTGCTTTTTACTATTGAAAACTTTAAACTCAATTATCTCGTAAACTAGAGGTCCTAGAGCCTTAAAACCGATTTTTTCTGATCACATTTTAAAGTATTTTTTGCATTTTATATTATAGGAAAAGAATTAATAAAAAAAAAATTTTTTTGTACCTAAAAAGTGCTTTTTACTATTGAAAACTTTAAAACTCAATTATCTCGTAAACTAGAGGTCCTAGAGCCTTAAAACCGATTTTTTCTGATCACATTTTTAAAGTATTTTTTGCATTTTATATTATAGAAAAAGAATTAATAAAAAAAAAATTTTTTTTGTACCTAAAAAGTGCTTTTTACTATTGAAAACTTTAAAACTCAATTATCTCGTAAACTAGAGGTCCTAGAGCCTTACAAACCGATTTTTTCTGATCACATTTTTAAAGTATTTTTTCCAATTTATATTATAGAAAAAGAATTAATAAAAAAAATTTTTTTTTGTACCTAAAAAGTGCTTTTTACTATTGAAAACTTTAAAACTCAATTATCTCGTAAACTAGAGGTCCTAGAGCCTTAAAACCGATTTTTTCTGATCACATTTTTAAAGTATTTTTTGCATTTTATATTATAGAAAAAGAATTAATAAAAAAAAATATTTTTTTTGTACCTAAAAAGTGCTTTTTACTATTGAAAACTTTAAAACTCAATTATCTCGTAAACTAGAGGTCCTAGAGCCTTTAAACCGATTTTTTCTGATCTTATTTTTAAAGTATTTTTTGCATTTTATATTATAGAAAAAGAATTAATAAAAAAAAAATTTTTTTGTACCTAAAAAGTGCTTTTTACTATTGAAAACTTTAAAACTCAATTATCTCGTAAACTAGAGGTCCTAGAGCCTTTAAACCGATTTTTTCTGATCTTATTTTTAAAGTATTTTTTGCATTTTATATTATAGAAAAAGAATTAATAAAAAAAAAATTTTTTTGTACCTAAAAAGTGCTTTTTACTATTGAAAACTTTAAAACTCAATTATCTCGTAAACTAGAGGTCCTATAGCCTTAAAACCGATTTTTTCTGACCACATTTTTAAAGTATTTTTTGCATTTTATATTATAGAAAAAGAATTAATAAAAAAAAAAATTTTTTTGTACCTAAAAAGTGCTTTTTACTATTGAAAACTTTAAAACTCAATTATCTCGTAAACTAGAGGTCCTAGAGCCTTAAAACCGATTTTTTCTGATCACATTTTTAAAGTATTTTTTGCATTTTATATTATAGAAAAAGAATTAATAAAAAAAAATTTTTTTGTACCTAAAAAGTGCTTTTTACTATTGAAAACTTTAAAACTCAACTATCTCGTAAACTAGAGGTCCTAGAGCCTTAAAACCGATTTTTTCTGATCACATTTTTAAAGTATTTTTTGCATTTTATATTATAGAAAAAGAATTAATAAAAAAAAAAATTTTTTTGTACTTAAAAAGTGTTTTTTACTATTGAAAACTTTAAAACTCAATTATCTCGTAAACTAGAGGTCCTAGAGCCTTAAAACCGATTTTTTCTGATCACATTTTAAAGTATTTTTTGCATTTTATATTATAGAAAAAGAATTAATAAAAAAAAATTTTTTTTGTACCTAAAAAGTGCTTTTTACTATTGAAAACTTTAAAACTCAATTATCTCGTAAACTAGAGGTCCTAGAGCCTTAAAACCGATTTTTTCTGATCACATTTTTAAAGTATTTTTTGCATTTTATATTATAGAAAAAGAATTAATAAAAAAAATTTTTTTTTGTACCTAAAAAGTGCGTTTTACTATTTAAAACTTTAAAACTCAATTATCTCGTAAACTAGAGGTCCTAGAGCCTTAAAACCGATTCTTTCTGATCACATTTTTAAAGTATTTTTTGCATTTTATATTATAGAAAAAGAATTAATAAAAAAAAAATTTTTTTGTACCTAAAAAGTGCTTTTTACTATTGAAAACTTTAAAACTCAATTATCTCGTAAACTAGAGGTCCTAGAGCCTTAAAACCGATTTTTTCTAATCACATTTTTAAAGTATTTTTTGCATTTTATATTATAGAAAAAGAATTAATAAAAAAAAATTTTTTTGTACCTAAAAAGTGCTTTTTACTATTGAAAACTTTAAAACTCAATTATCTCGTAAACTAGAGGTCCTAGAGCCTTAAAACCGATTTTTTCTGATCACATTTTTAAAGTATTTTTTGCATTTTATATTATAGAAAAAGAATTAATAAAAAAAAAAAATTTTTTGTACCTAAAAAGTGCTTTTTACTATTGAAAACTTTAAAACTCAATTATCTCGTAAACTAGAGGTCCTAGAGCCTTAAAACCGATTTTTTCTGATCACATTTTAAAGTATTTTTTGCATTTTATATTATAGGAAAAGAATTAATAAAAAAAAATTTTTTTTGTACCTAAAAAGTGCTTTTTACTATTGAAAACTTTAAAACTCAATTATCTCGTAAACTAGAGGTCCTAGAGCCTTAAAACCGATTTTTTCTGATCACATTTTTAAAGTATTTTTTGCATTTTATATTATAGAAAAAGAATTAATAAAAAAAAAATTTTTTTTTGTACCTAAAAAGTGCTTTTTACTATTGAAAACTTTAAAACTCAATTATCTCGTAAACTAGAGGTCCTAGAGCCTTAAAACCGATTTTTTCTGATCACATTTTTAAAGTATTTTTTGCATTTTATATTATAGAAAAAGAATTAATAAAAAAAAAATTTTTTTGTACCTAAAAAGTGCTTTTTTACTATTGAAAACTTTAAAACTCAATTATCTCGTAAACTAGAGGTCCTAGAGCCTTAAAACCGATTTTTTCTGATCACATTTTTAAAGTATTTTTTGCATTTTATATTATAGAAAAAGAATTAATAAAAAAAAATTTTTTTTTGTACCTAAAAAGTGCTTTTTACTATTGAAAACTTTAAAACTCAATTATCTCGTAAACTAGAGGTCCTAGAGCCTTAAAACCGATTTTTTCTGATCACATTTTTAAAGTATTTTTTGCATTTTATATTATAGAAAAAGAATTAATAAAAAAAATTTTTTTTGTACCTAAAAAGTGCTTTTTACTATTGAAAACTTTAAAACTCAATTATCTCGTAAACTAGAGGTCCTAGAGCCTTAAAACTGATTTTTTCTGATCACATTTTTAAAGTATTTTTTGCATTTTATATTATAGAAAAAGAATTAATAAAAAAAAATTTTTTTTTGTACCTAAAAAGAGCTTTTTACTATTGAAAACTTTAAACCTCAATTATCTCGTAAACTAGAGGTCCTAAAGCCTTAAAACCGATTTTTTCTGATCACATTTTTAAAGTATTTTTTGCATTTTATATTATAGAAAAAGAATTAATAAAAAAAAGATTTTTTTGTACCTAAAAAGTGCTTTTTACTATTGAAAACTTTAAAACTCAATTATCTCGTAAACTAGAGGTCCTAGAGCCTTAAAACCGATTTTTTCTGATCACATTTTTAAAGTATTTTTTGCATTTTATATTATAGAAAAATAATTAATAAAAAAAAAATTTTTTTTGTACCTAAAAAGTGCTTTTTACTATTGAAAACTTTAAAACTCAATTATCTCGTAAACTAGAGGTCCTAGAGCCTTAAAACCGATTTTTTCTGATCACATTTTTAAAGTATTTTTTGCATTTTATATTATAGAAAAAGAATTAATAAAAAAATTTTTTTTTGTACCTAAGAAGTGCTTTTTACTATTGAAAACTTTAAAACTCAATTATCTCGTAAACTAGAGGTCCTAGAGCCTTAAAACCGATTTTTTCTGATCACATTTTTAAAGTATTTTTTGCATTTTGTATTATAGAAAAAGAATTAATAAAAAAAAAATTTTTTTTGTACCTAAAAAGAGCTTTTTACTATTGAAAACTTAAAAACTCAATTATCTCGTAAACTAGAGGTCCTAGAGCCTTAAAACCGATTTTTTCTGATCACATTTTTAAAGTATTTTTTACGTTTTATATTATAGAAAAAGAATTAATAAAAAAAAAATTTTTTTGTACCTAAAAAGTGCTTTTTACTATTGAAAACTTTAAAACTTAATTATCTCGTAAACTAGAGGTCCTAGAGCCTTAAAACCGATTTTTTCTGATCACATTTTTAAAGTATTTTTTGCATTTTATATTATAGAAAAAGAATTAATAAAAAAAAATTTTTTTTGTACCTAAAAAGTGCTTTTTACTATTGAAAACTTTAAAACTCAATTATCTCGTAAACTAGAGGTCCTAGAGCCTTAAAACCGATTTTTTCTGATCACAGTTTTAAAGTATTTTTGCATTTTATATTATAGAAAAAGAATTAATAAAAAAAATTTTTTTTTGTACCTAAAAAGTGCTTTTTACTATTGAAAACTTTAAAACTCAATTATCTCGTAAACTAGAGGTCCTAGGGCCTTAAAACCGATTTTTTCTGATCACATTTTTAAAGTATTTTTTGCATTTTATATTATAGAAAAAGAATTAATAAAAACAAAATTTTTTTGTACCTAAAAAGTGCTTTTTACTATTGAAAACTTTAAAACTCAATTATCTCGTAAACTAGAGGTCCTAGAGCCTTAGAACCGATTTTTTCTGATCACATTTTTAAAGTATTTTTTGCATTTTATATTATAGAAAAAGAATTAATAAAAAAAATTTTTTTGTACCTAAAAAGTGCTTTTTACTATTGAAAACTTTAAAACTCAATTATCTCGTAAACTAGAGGTCCTAGAGCCTTAAAACCGATTTTTTCTGATCACATTTTTAGAGTATTTTTTGCATTTTATATTAAAGAAAAAGAATTAATAAAAAAAAAATTTTTTTGTACCTAAAAAGTGCTTTTTACTATTGAAAACTTTAAAACTCAATTATCTCGTAAACTAGAGGTCCTAGAGCCTTAAAACCGATTTTTTCTGATCACATTTTTAAAGTATTTTTTGCACTTTATATTATAGAAAAAGAATTAATAAAAAAAAATTTTTTTTTGTACCTAAAAAGTGCTTTTTACTATTGAAAACTTTAAAACTCAATTATCTCGTAAACTAGAGGTCCTAGAGCCTTAAAACCGATTTTGTCTGATCACACTTTTAAAGTATTTTTTGCATTTTATATTATAGAAAAAGAATTAATAAAAAAAAATTTTTTTTGTACCTAAAAAGTGCTTTTTACTATTGAAAACTTTTAAACTCAATTATCTCGTAAACTAGAGGTCCTAGAGCCTTAAAACCGATTTTTTCTGATCACATTTTTAAAGTATTTTTTGCATTTTATATTATAGAAAAAGAATTAATAAAAAAAATTTTTTTTGTACTTAAAAAGTGCTTTTTACTATTGAAAACTTTAAAACTCAATTATCTCGTAAACTAGAGGTCCTAGAGCCTTAAAACCGATTTTTTCTGATCACATTTTTAAAGTATTTTTTGCATTTTATATTATAGAAAAAGAATTAATAAAAAAAATTTTTTTTTGTACCTAAAAGTGCTTTTTACTATTGAAAACTTTAAAACTCAATTATCTCGTAAACTAGAGGTCCTAGAGCCTTAAAACCGATTTTTTTCTGATCACATTTTTAAAGTATTTTTTGCATTTTATATTATAGAAAAAAAATTAATAAAAAAAAAATTTTTTTTGTACCTAAAAAGTGCTTTTAACTATTGAAAACTTTAAAACTCAATTATCTCGTAAACTAGAGGTCCTAGAGCCTTAAAACCGATTTTTTCTGATCACATTTTTAAAGTATTTTTTGCATTTTATATTATAGAAAAAGAATTAATAAAAAAAAATTTTTTTTGTACCTAAAAAGTGCTTTTTACTATTGAAAACTTTAAAACTCAATTATCTCGTAAACTAGAGGTCCTAGAGCCTTAAAACCGATTTTTTCTGATCACATTTTTAAAGTATTTTTTGCATTTTATATTATAGAAAAAGAATTAATAAAAAAAAAATTTTTTCTGTACCTAAAAAGTGCTTTTTACTATTGAAAACTTTAAAACTCAATTATCTCGTAAACTAGAGGTCCTAAAGCCTTAAAACCGATTTTTTCTGATCACATTTTTAAAGTATTTTTTGCATTTTATATTATAGGAAAAGTATTAAAAAAAAAAAATTTTTTTGTACCTAAAAAGTGCTTTTTACTATTGAAAACTTTAAAACTCAATTATCTCGTAAACTAGAGGTCCTAGAGCCTTAAAACCGATTTTTTCTGATCACATTTTTAAAGTATTTTTTGCATTTTATATTATAGAAAAAGAATTAATAAAAACAAAATTTTTTTGTACCTAAAAAGTGCTTTTTACTATTGAAAACTTTAAAACTCAATTATCTCGTAAACTAGAGGTCCTAGAGCCTTAAAACCGATTTTTTCTGATCACATTTTTAAAGTATTTTTTGCATTTTATATTATAGAAAAAGAATAAATAAAAAAAAAAAATTTTTTTTGTACCTAAAAAGTGCTTTTTACTATTGAAAACTTTAAAACTCAATTATCTCGTAAACTAGAGGTCCTAGAGCCTTAAAACCGATTTTTTCTGATCACATTTTTAGAGTATTTTTTGCATTTTATATTATAAAAAAAGAATTAATAAAAAAAAATTTTTTTGTACCTAAAAAGTGCTTTTTACTATTGAAAACTTTAAAACTCAATTATCTCGTAAACTAGAGGTCCTAGAGCCTTAAAACCGATTTTTTCTGATCACATTTTTAAAGTATTTTTTGCATTTTATATTATTGAAAAAGAATTAATAAAAAAAAAAATTTTTTTGTACCTAAAAAGTGCTTCTTACTATTGAAAACTTTAAAACTCAATTATCTCGTAAACTAGAGGTCCTAGAGCCTTAAAACCGATTTTGTCTGATCACACTTTTAAAGTATTTTTTGCATTTTATATTATAGAAAAAGAATTAATAAAAAAAAATTTTTTTTGTACCTAAAAAGTGCTTTTTACTATTGAAAACTTTAAAACTCAATTATCTCGTAAACTAGAGGTCCTAGAGCCTTAAAACCGATTTTTTCTGATCACATTTTTAAAGTATTTTTTGCATTTTATATTATAGAAAAAGAATTAATAAAAAAAATTTTTTTTGTACTTAAAAAGTGCTTTTTACTATTGAAAACTTTAAAACTCAATTATCTCGTAAACTAGAGGTCCTAGAGCCCTAAAACCGATTTTTTCTGATCACATTTTTAAAGTATTTTTTGCATTTTATATTATAGAAAAAGAATTAATAAAAAAAATTTTTTTTTGTACCTAAAAGTGCTTTTTACTATTGAAAACTTTAAAACTCAATTATCTCGTAAACTAGAGGTCCTAGAGCCTTAAAACCGATTTTTTCTGATCACATTTTTAAAGTATTTTTTGCATTTTATATTATAGAAAAAAAATTAATAAAAAAAAATTTTTTTTGTACCTAAAAAGTGCTTTTAACTATTGAAAACTTTAAAACTCAATTATCTCGTAAACTAGAGGTCCTAGAGCCTTAAAACCGATTTTTTCTGATCACATTTTTAAAGTATTTTTTGCATTTTATATTATAGAAAAAGAATTAATAAAAAAAAATTTTTTTTTGTACCTAAAAAGTGCTTTTTACTATTGAAAACTTTAAAACTCAATTATCTCGTAAACTAGAGGTCCTAGAGCCTTAAAACCGATTTTTTCTGATCACATTTTTAAAGTATTTTTTGCATTTTATATTATAGAAAAAGAATTAATAAAAAAAAAAAATTTTTCTGTACCTAAAAAGTGCTTTTTACTATTGAAAACTTTAAAACTCAATTATCTCGTAAACTAGAGGTCCTAAAGCCTTAAAACCGATTTTTTCTGATCACATTTTTAAAGTATTTTTTGCATTTTATATTATAGGAAAAGAATTAAAAAAAAAAATTTTTTTTGTACCTAAAAAGTGCTTTTTACTATTGAAAACTTTAAAACTCAATTATCTCGTAAACTAGAGGTCCTAGAGCCTTAAAACCGATTTTTTCTTATCACATTTTTAAAGTATTTTTTGCATTTTATATTATAGAAAAAGAATTAATAAAAAAAATTTTTTTTTGTACTTAAAAAGTGCTTTTTACTATTGAAAACTTTAAAACTCAATTATCTCATAAACTAGAGGTCCTAGAGCCTTAAAACCGATTTTTTCTGATCACATTTTTAAAGTATTTTTTGCATTTTATATTATAGAAAAAGAATTAATAAAAAAAATTTTTTTTTGTACCTAAAAAGTGCTTTTTACTATTGAAAACTTTAAAACTCAATTATCTCGTAAACTAGAGGTCCTAGAGCCTTAAAACCGATTTTTTCTGATCACATTTTTAAAGTATTTTTTGCATTTTATATTATAGAAAAAGAATTAATAAAAAAAAAAAATTTTTTGTACCTAAAAAGTGCTTTTTACTATTGAAAACTTTAAAACTCAATTATCTCGTAAACTAGAGGTCCTAAAGCCTTAAAACCGATTTTTTCTGATCACATTTTTAAAGTATTTTTTGCATTTTATATTATAGGAAAAGAATTTAAAAAAAAAAATTTTTTTGTACCTAAAAAGTGCTTTTTACTATTGAAAACTTTAAAACTCAATTATCTCGTAAACTAGAGGTCCAAGAGCCTTAAAACCGATTTTTTCTGATCACATTTTTAAAGTATTTTTTGCATTTTATATTATAGAAAAAGAATTAATAAAAAAAATTTTTTTTTGTACTTAAAAAGTGCTTTTTACTATTGAAAACTTTAAAACTCAATTATCTCGTAAACTAGAGGTCCTAGAGCCTTAAAACCGATTTTTTCTGATCACATTTTTAAAGTATTTTTTGCATTTTATATTATAGAAAAAGAATTAATAAAAAAAAAATTTTTTTTGTACCTAAAAAGTGCTTTTTACTATTGAAAACTTTAAAACTCAATTATCTCGTAAACTAGAGGTCCTAGAGCCTTAAAACCGATTTTTTCTGATCACATTTTTAAGGTATTTTTTGTATTTTATATTATAGAAAAAGAATTAATAAAAAAAAATTTTTTTGTACCTAAAAAGTGCTTTTTACTATTGAAAACTTTAAAACTCAATTATCTCGTAAACTAGAGGTCCTAGAGCCTTAAAACCGATTTTTTCTGATCACATTTTTAAAGTATTTTTTGCATTTTATATTATAGAAAAAGAATTAATAAAAAAAAATTTTTTTTTGTACCTAAAAAGAGCTTTTTACTATTGAAAACTTTAAAACTCAATTATCTCGTAAACTAGAGGTCCTAGAGCCTTAAAACCGATTTTTTCTGATCACATTTTTAAAGTATTTTTTGCATTTTATATTATATGAAAAGAATTAATAAAAAAAATTTTTTTTTGTACCTAAAAAGTGCTTTTTACTATTGAAAACTTTAAAACTCAATTATCTCGTAAACTAGAGGTCCTAGAGCCTTAAAACCGATTTTTTCTGATCACATTTTTAATGTATTTTTTGCATTTTATATTATAGAAAAAGAATTAATAAAAAAAAATTTTTTTTGTACCTAAAAAGTGCTTTTTACTATTGAAAACTTTAAAACTCAATTATCTCGTAAACTAGAGGTCCTAAAGCCTTAAAACCGATTTTTTCTGATCACATTTTTAAAGTATTTTTTGCATTTTATATTATAGAAAAAGAATTAATAAAAAAAAAATTTTTTTGTACCTAAAAAGTGCTTTTTACTATTGAAAACTTTAAAACTCAATTATCTCGTAAACTAGAGGTCCTAAAGCCTTAAAACCGATTTTTTCTGATCACATTTTTTTTTTTTTTTTTTTTTTTGTTTTTATTTTGCTTTATTTACAATCTATTTAAAAAAAAAAACATTAAGTAAATTGTTTGATTAAACTTAGAATCATGATAATATAAACTTTACATGCGTCATTAGGCTAAATCCTAACAACAATACTTATAAATACATACATATTTACATTTCTATACTTAAATTTTTAAAGCTCTTTATACATTATTTTCTATATGGTAAGTCAAGTATATGGAATCTTTTTAATCTTTTTACTTCTTCTGATTCATCAAGTAAAGAAATAGCCAGCGAATTAGGATGATTACTCAGTCTGTTCAGGTATCTTGTGCTAAATTTATTTATCTCGTCCTTTATGAATGGAATTTTAAGATCTCTGTGAATATTTTTGTTTGTGATGAACCACGGAGCATTAGCTATGAGTCTTAAGGTTTTCGACTGATAACGTTGTAGTATTTCTATGTTTGAATTACTTGTGGTGCCCCATAGCTGAATACCATATGTCCACACAGGTTTCAATATTGCTTTATAAATTTTAATCTTATTCTCAAGATTTAAAGTTGATTTAGAACCCAAAAGCCAATACATTTTCTTGGTTTTAATATTTAGTTGTTCTATTTTTGCCTTAATATGATTTTTCCACGTAAGCCTTTTGTCAATATGCATTCCCAAGTATTTTACAATTTCCGATTTTGGTATTTGTTCATTGTTGATAAAAACTGGGGGACAGTCCTCTTTTCTTAGCGTGAATGAAATATGAACTGATTTATCAGCGTTAATAGTGATTTTCCATTTTTTAAGCCACTGCTGTAAAGCATTAAGCTCATTTTGTACTAGCTGTGAAGCAACAACAGCAGAATAATCTGAAGCTATTATAGCAGTGTCATCAGCGTAGGTAGCAATTGTAACATCTTTGTGAACTGGCATGTCAGATGTATATATTGTATATAATGTGGGACCAAGTACGCTTCCCTGAGGCACTCCAGCATTTATTTCGCAAATTTCAGACATTTCATCATTCACTTTCACATAAAAAGTTCGATTTTTTAGGTAAGATCTTAGCAGCAAATACATTGGGGCTGGCAGAGTAGTTTTTAGTTTGAACATCAGGCCTTGGTGCCAGACTCTGTCAAACGCTTGTTTAACATCTAGAAACACTGCTGAACTATATAGTTTTCTTTCCAAACCGTCAGTAACTATGTCGATGATACGGTGACATTGCTCCGGTGTACCGTGCTTATGCCGGAATCCAAATTGATGATCTGGTATTACGTTTTGTTTTTCCAAAATAGGCAATAGCCGATGTAAAAGTATTCTTTCAAAAATTTTTGAAAATAAAGGAAGCAGACTTATTGGTCTATATGACGAAATTTCATTTTCTGATTTTTTTGGTTTCGGGATCATGATGATCTCTGCACATTTCCATTGCGTCGGATAGTGAGATAATCTCAAAATAGCATTGTATATTATGGTTAGGCATAATATGGCTTTGTTTGATAGGTTTTTTGCAACTATTGGATCTATCTTGTCATAACCTGGCGATTTATTGTTATTTAGTTTGGATATTTCCATTTTAATTTCTGATGGAGAGCATGGCTTAATTGGAAAATCCATTTGGCACGGTGAATCTAAGAATTCTAAAACTTTATTTTCATCTGAATCGTCAGTATATGGAAAGGACTGAAATGTTTTTTCCAGATGTTTGGAGAATACATTTGCTTTGCTTTTTTCTGATCTGCACCAAGTGCCATCCTCCTTTTTAATTGGTACATTTCTCTTGACCGGCCCCTTAAGGCATTTTGTAGCTTTCCATAAGCTTTTGTCGCTATCATTTGCTGTATTAATTTGATTCAAATAGTGCGCGATTTCAACATTTTTGATATCATTTATTCTCTTTTTTAAATCATTTGATGCACAGTTAAAATTAGTTTTATCAATAGGATTTCTCGTATGATGCCAAATTCTTCTCAATCTCCTTTTATGTAAGATTGCTTGCCTTAATTCTGCTGATAGTTTAACCTGCCTTCCGTTACTTTCTATCGTTTGTGGAGTAGATAATAACGATGCCTCATGAATAAGAGCTGTAAGCTTTTCCACAGATTGGTCAATTTCAAAATTTGTTGTAATTGATGTGTTTAGATTTATATTGTTATCTATCCAATTTTGAAAAGATTCAACATCAGTTTTCTTTGATATGAGTTTTGAGCTTATATTCTTCGTTTGTAAACAAGCATTAAAATTTAAAATTATTGGCGTATGGTCTGAGCTTAAATCAAAACTCCCTTTGATATCAAAAAGATGTGTTGATAAACCAGAAAAAACGAAGAAATCAAGCAAGTCTGGAATTTTATCTCTATCGCTTGGCCAGTATGTAGGGCTTCCAGTTGAAATAGTTTTATAGTTATTTGCGCTTAAACATTTAAAAAGTTCTCTTCCTTTTGGGTTAACAAGTCTAGATCCCCACCAGGGATGCTTTGCGTTAAAGTCGCCGCCAACTATAAACCTGTTGCCAAGATTTTTGAAGAACATATTATAATCTTCAAATTTTACATTATGCCTTGGAGGAAAATATACTGAATACAGTGCAATTTTAGTGTTGTTACAACATAATTGTATTCCACTTGCTTGTATAGATGGTTTGATTACGGGATTTAAGACCATGTATTTTAACGTCGATTTAACTAGGACAGCGGATCCGGCATGTGCTTTGTTATCAGGGTGATTAGCTTCAATCAAGTCAAAGTTTGGAATTTTAAAATAGGTTTTGGAAGTAAAATGAGTTTCCGAAATTAAAAGAACATCTATATAATTAATTTAAATAAAAGTCTCAATTTCTTTTGTGTGATTGGAAGCACCATTGGCATTCCATACTGCTATTCTTATATTTACTTGCATAATTTGGTTATAATAACGGTCATCAAATTCATTAGTTTATCCAACATGGATTCTAATCGTGACAATATGTGAGACTCGTTATTATTTAAGCCGCTTCTTGCAGCTTGAGAGTATGAAATATTTTGTGGATTATTATTACTGTTATTATTATTATTATTTTGTGGGCCTAAATTAGGGAAATCATTAGGATTTATTCCAAAGTTTTGAGTTCCAGATTGATTTCTTGGAAATGAAGTTCTTTTTTTGTGTATTAATTCTTGATAGATTTTGCATCCTTTGTAACTAGCAGTATGATTTTGAAGACAGTGGACACACTTTGGAGGGGTATTAATATCCTTGGCGCAACTAGCTGTAGGGTGATCACATCCACATTTTACACATTTAAATGGTTTATGACAGTATGTCTTGGTATGTCCGAATTGCTGGCAACGAAAGCACTGAACTAAATAATCTTTCTTTTTAGGAGGTTCAATGGTTACAATTGCATTATTGATATGCCGAATATTATAGATTTCTTTATTGTTGGGATTTGGATCAACATCTACGAAGAACATAGGAAGCGGTAGTTTAGTTACACTACTTTTCACATTGATAACATCCCTTACTTGGTGACCTAACAGAAGCAGTTCTGCTTTAATGTCTTCAGTAGGTGTTGAATGATGCATTCCTTTAATCACTACTCTGTAAGCTCTTTCCTGCTTTAACTGATAAGTATGAAATGAAATATTCTTAGATTCAAGGTACTAATCACCTTTCTATAAGAATCAATATTTTTGATCATTAGCCTTACTTGGACTATCTCTCATTGATTTATAATGAAAATCACTTGCTGATATGATTTTACAAAAAGCCTTAATCATTATACCTATATTGTCTACATTAGGAATAAATATTGGCGGTGGTTTTGGCACTTGATCTTCTTCATATTTGTTGGTATTATTGTCGTCATCAACATTTAATATTTGAAACCTGTTTGCACCAGATGTACTTGGTTCTTGTGATAAATTTATTTTTTTATGCACATGCATATTAGGTGAACCACAAGACCGCCGTTTGTTTGCTGTGCTTTCAGGTACTTGCTGCCAAATACCATCATTTTCATCACTATCATCTTCACTCAACGTAGGCATATTGTTTTTTTATTTTTTTTTTTCTTTTTGCAAAAAAAGTTCACAACTTTGTTCTTACTTTTAAAAAGGGGATTAAGCAAATCCACTATTGGAATGTTAATCCCTTTGTTTTTAATTGTTTATTATTGATATTTTAATGACAATAACTTTTGAAAAATATTTTACTTGATAAAGCACACTATACGTCTACTCTTAACCGCGGTTTGATCAAGACTGTGATCACATTTTTAAAGTATTTTTTGCATTTTATATTATAGAAAAAGAATTAATAAAAAAAAAATTTTTTTGTACCTAAAAAGTGCTTTTTACTATTGAAAACTTTAAAACTCAATTATCTCGTAAACTAGAGGTCCTAGAGCCTTAAAACCGATTTTTTTCTGATCACATTTTTAAAGTATTTTTTGCATTTTATATTATAGAAAAAGAATTAATAAAAAAAAATTTTTTTTGTACCTAAAAAGTGCTTTTTTACTATTGAAAACTTTAAAACTCAATTATCTCGTAAACTAGAGGTCCTAGAGCCTTAAAACCGATTTTTTCTGATCACATTTTTAAGTATTTTTTGCATTTTGTATTATAGAAAAAGAATTAATAAAAAAAAAAATTTTTTGTACCTAAAAAGAGCTTTTTACTATTGAAAACTTTAAAACTCAATTATCTCGTAAACTAGAGGTCCTAGAGCCTTAAAACCGATTTTTCTGATCACATTTTTAAAGTATTTTTTGCATTTTATATTATAGAAAAAGAATTAAAAAAAAAAATTTTTTTTGTACCTAAAAAGTGCTTTTTACTATTGAAAACTTTAAAACTCAATTATCTCGTAAACTAGAGGTCCTAGAGCCTTAAAACCGATTTTTCTGATCACATTTTTAAAGTATTTTTTGCATTTTATATTATAGAAAAATAATTAATAAAAAAAAATTTTTTTGTACCTAAAAAGTGCTTTTTTACTATTGAAAACTTTAAAACTCAATTATCTCGTAAACTAGAGGTCCTAGAGCCTTAAAACCGATTTTTTCTGATCACATTTTTAAAGTATTTTTTGCATTTTATATTATAGAAAAAGAATTAATAAAAAAATTTTTTTTTGTACCTAAGAAGTGCTTTTTACTATTGAAAACTTTAAAACTCAATTATCTCGTAAACTAGAGGTCCTAGAGCCTTAAAACCGATTTTTTCTGATCACATTTTTAAAGTATTTTTTGCATTTTGTATTATAGAAAAAGAATTAATAAAAAAAAAATTTTTTTTGTACCTAAAAAGAGCTTTTTACTATTGAAAACTTTAAAACTCAATTATCTCGTAAACTAGAGGTCCTAGAGCCTTAAAACCGATTTTTTCTGATCACATTTTTAAGTATTTTTTACGTTTTATATTATAGAAAAAGAATTAATAAAAAAAAAATTTTTTTGTACCTAAAAAGTGCTTTTTACTATTGAAAACTTTAAAACTTAATTATCTCGTAAACTAGAGGTCCTAGAGCCTTAAAACCGATTTTTTCTGATCACATTTTTAAAGTATTTTTTGCATTTTATATTATAGAAAAAGAATTAATAAAAAAAAATTTTTTTTGTACCTAAAAAGTGCTTTTTACTATTGAAAACTTTAAAACTCAATTATCTCGTAAACTAGAGGTCCTAGAGCCTTAAAACCGATTTTTTCTGATCACATTTTTAAAGTATTTTTTGCATTTTATATTATAGAAAAAGAATTAATAAAAAAAATTTTTTTTTGTACCTAAAAAGTGCTTTTTACTATTGAAAACTTTAAAACTCAATTATCTCGTAAACTAGAGGTCCTAGGGCCTTAAAACCGATTTTTTCTGATCACATTTTTAAAGTATTTTTTGCATTTTATATTATAGAAAAAGAATTAATAAAAACAAAATTTTTTTGTACCTAAAAAGTGGTTTTTACTATTGAAAACTTTAAAACTCAATTATCTCGTAACTAGAGGTCCTAGAGCCTTAAAACCGATTTTTTCTGATCACATTTTTAAAGTATTTTTTGCATTTTATATTATAGAAAAAGAATTAATAAAAAAAATTTTTTTTGTACCTAAAAAAATGCTTTTTACTATTGAAAACTTTAAAACTCAATTATCTCGTAAACTAGAGGTCCTAGAGCCTTAAAACCGATTTTTTCTGATCACATTTTTAGAGTATTTTTTGCATTTTATATTATAGAAAAAGAATTAATAAAAAAAAATTTTTTTTGTACCTAAAAAGTGCTTTTTACTATTGAAAACTTTAAAACTCAATTATCTCGTAAACTAGAGGTCCTAGAGCCTTAAAACCGATTTTTTCTGATCACATTTTTAAAGTATTTTTTTGCATTTTATATTATAGAAAAAGAATTAATAAAAAAAAAATTTTTTTGTACCTAAAAAGTGCTTTTTACTATTGAAAACTTTAAAACTCAATTATCTCGTAAACTAGAGGTCCTAGAGCCTTAAAACCGATTTTGTCTGATCACACTTTTAAGTATTTTTGCATTTTATATTATAGAAAAAGAATTATTAAAAAAAAATTTTTTTTGTACCTAAAAAGTGCTTTTTACTATTGAAAACTTTAAAACTCAATTATCTCGTAAACTAGAGGTCCTAGAGCCTTAAAACCGATTTTTTTCTGATCACATTTTTAAAGTATTTTTTGCATTTTATATTATAGAAAAAGAATTAATAAAAAAAAATTTTTTTTGTACTTAAAAAGTGCTTTTTACTATTGAAAACTTTAAAACTCAATTATCTCGTAAACTAGAGGTCCTAGAGCCTTAAAACCGATTTTTTCTGATCACATTTTTAAAGTATTTTTTGCATTTTATATTATAGAAAAAGAATTAATAAAAAAAAATTTTTTTTGTACCTAAAAGTGCTTTTTACTATTGAAAACTTTAAAACTCAATTATCTCGTAAACTAGAGGTCCTAGAGCCTTAAAACCGATTTTTTCTGATCACATTTTTAAAGTATTTTTTGCATTTTATATTATAGAAAAAAAATTAATAAAAAAAAAATTTTTTTTGTCCCTAAAAAGTGCTTTTAACTATTGAAAACTTTAAAACTCAATTATCTCGTAAACTAGAGGTCCTAGAGCCTTAAAACCGATTTTTTTCTGATCACATTTTTAAAGTATTTTTTGCATTTTATATTATAGAAAAAGAATTAATAAAAAAAAATTTTTTGTACCTAAAAAGTGCTTTTTACTATTGAAAACTTTAAAACTCAATTATCTCGTAAACTAGAGGTCCTAGAGCCTTAAAACCGATTTTTTCTGATCACATTTTTAAAGTATTTTTTGCATTTTATATTATAGAAAAAGAATTAATAAAAAAAAAAATTTTTCTGTACCTAAAAAGTGCTTTTTACTATTGAAAACTTTAAAACTCAATTATCTCGTAAACTACAGGTCCCTAAAGCCTTAAAACCGATTTTTTCTGATCACATTTTTAAAGTATTTTTTGCATTTTTATATTATAGAAAAAGAATTAATAAAAAAAAATTTTTTTGTACCTAAAAAGTGCTTTTTACTATTGAAAACTTTAAAACTCAATTATCTCGTAAACTAGAGGTCCTAGAGCCTTAAAACCGATTTTTTCTGATCACATTTTTTAAAGTATTTTTTGCATTTTATATTATAGAAAAAGAATTAATAAAAAAAAAAATTTTTCTGTACCTAAAAAGTGCTTTTTACTATTGAAAACTTTAAAACTCAATTATCTCGTAAACTACAGGTCCTAAAGCCTTAAAACCGATTTTTTCTGATCACATTTTTAAAGTATTTTTTGCATTTTATATTATAGGAAAAGAATTAACAAAAAAAAATTTTTTTTGTACCTAAAAAGTGCTTTTTACTATTGAAAACTTTAAAACTCAATTATCTCGTAAACTAGAGGTCCTAGAGCCTTAAAACCGATTTTTTCTTATCACATTTTTAAAGTATTTTTTGCATTTTATATTATAGAAAAAGAATTAATAAAAAAAATTTTTTTTTTGTACTTAAAAAGTGCTTTTTACTATTGAAAACTTTAAAACTCAATTATCTCGTAAACTAGAGGTCCTAGAGCCTTAAAACCGATTTTTTCTGATCACATTTTTAAAGTATTTTTTGCATTTTATAGTATAGAAAAAGAATTAATAAAAAAAATTTTTTTTTGTACCTAAAAAGTGCTTTTTACTATTGAAAACTTTAAAACTCAATTATCTCGTAAACTAGAGGTCCTAGAGCCTTAAAACCGATTTTTTCTGATCACATTTTTAAAGTATTTTTGCATTTTACATTATAGAAAAAGAATTAATTAAAAAAAATTTTTTTGGTACCTAAAAAAGTGCTTTTTACAATTGAAAAACTTTAAAACTCAATTATCTCGTAAACTAGAGGTCCTAAAGCCTTAAAACCGATTTTTTCTGATCACATTTTTAAAGTATTTTTTTGCATTTTATATTATAAGAAAAGAATTTAAAAAAAAAAATTTTTTTTGTACCTAAAAAGTGCTTTTTACTATTGAAAACTTTAAAACTCAATTATCTCGTAAACTAGAGGTCCAAGAGCCTTAAAACCGATTTTTTCTGATCACATTTTTAAAGTATTTTTTGCATTTTATATTATAGAAAAAGAATTAGTAAAAAAAATTTTTTTTTGTACTTAAAAAGTGCTTTTTACTATTGAAAACTTTAAAACTCAATTATCTCGTAAACTAGAGGTCCTAGAGCCTTAAAACCGATTTTTCTGATCACATTTTTAAAGTATTTTTTGCATTTTATATTATAGAAAAAGAATTAATAAAAAAAAAATTTTTTTTGTACCTAAAAAGTGCTTTTTACTATTGAAAACTTTAAAACTCAATTATCTCGTAAACTAGAGGTCCTAGAGCCTTAAAACCGATTTTTTGTGATCACATTTTTAAGGTATTTTTTGCATTTTATATTATAGAAAAAGAATTAATAAAAAAAATTTTTTTTGTACCTAAAAAGTGCTTTTTACTATTGAAAACTTTAAAACTCAATTATCTCGTAAACTAGAGGTCCTAGAGCCTTAAAACCGATTTTTTCTGATCACATTTTTAAAGTATTTGTTGCATTTTATATTATAGAAAAAGAATTAATAAAAAAAAATTTTTTTTTGTACCTAAAAGAGCTTTTTACTATTGAAAACTTTAAAACTCAATTATCTCGTAAACTAGAGGTCCTAGAGCCTTAAAACCGATTTTTCTGATCACATTTTTAAAGTATTTTTTGC